>OW203728.1:13051837-13056837 GCA_934045075.1 Yponomeuta sedellus | reverse complement strand
GTAAATAAGTAATAATTTATTAATAATAATAGTAATTGAATGAGTGAGAATGAGTTAATTACATAATAATTTAGTGCCTATTACATTAAGACCAAAACTCTTAGCCACTGAACTGACGAATTAATATTGTCTACTATTAAAATTATTTAGATTAGATTTTAATACTCTTTATTGCGCACCATACTTAAGTATTTTAATGTTTAATACACAAGCTTAAGTATTATTAAATAGAACAAAGAGGCAGCGGCTAACATTGTAGATATACAACAAAGATAAAGTGAATTCTGTACATTGAAATAACTTTTTGATGTACTTTTGAATGCAAGAAAGTGTAAAGGCGTACTGGCACAATTTGAAAAATCATATATTTGTAATGGAAGTAAGTAAACTGCAAAAAGAAATAGTAACGCGCCTCATTGACTCATCTAGGCGATCCAAAAGTTGGTATTTACCTCGGCGATGCATCAGTCTGGCCATTCAGATGGGGAATGATGCTAGCGTCCTGGGAACTCTCCCCAACGGCAGTGGTGTAGACTTTTTTATACAAAGCTTATTTTGTAAATCTGTAAATTCCGTAAAGTAGTAATAGTTTATATGTTGTTTGTTGCTATGGGTAACATTTATTATAAAGTATTAAAAATCGAACCAATAAAGCTCATAGAATAAAACCAATCATTCACCTTTCATATTGCGAGGTACTTTTATTAGTACTGGCGCCGAATCACAGCCGAAAGAGTGGTGATTTCGTTACGCAACTGCATTAATGGGCCTTTTGACGCGCAGTGTTAGCAACAGAGCGGCAATTAAAAGCTTTTCGTGATCAGGGTGTACTTTGTTTCATTTCATGCCCCGCTGCAAAAGGGTAACGTTTATATCAACCCTTGTAAGTCCACACTGCTGCGGCACGGGTCTCTTCCTACATCGCAGGAAGGTTAGGCCGTACTCCACCACGTGGGCCACGTCCAGTTTGGTGGAAGATTGTACTCCTAAGACATTGGCGGGTCTTTAACACCCAATATTTAATCACTTTAAGGCGCTTAGGGGCGTTAACTGCCACTAATGGAATAAAAATCATAACTTGTTTTGTAATACGTCTTTTTTTTTTTTCAAAAAGTAAACATCAAAAATCTTAATATCTGTGATAACTATTTTTAGAACATATAGCCTAGAATGTAGTATTAATATCCTAGGATTAAAGTTCTAGATTGTTGATCCTTTTTTTTATGGGGAAATCCTCATGGATACCCTGTCGCTGGGGATGGCGACAGGGTTATGCCGGACTCTTACCGGGTACAACCCAATGGTGTTCCTTCTCACGCCGTACGACAGAGTCGCGGGAACGCCCTCGCAATCTTCCGCAACTCCGCCAGCGTCAGTCCTGGTGGACCCCTCCATTGCCCATTACCCTCCAGGTATTAGCGGAATGCTAGGAACACGTAGCACTCCGCTCCGCTTTGTAAGGCCGTATACCCCAATCCGCTATTTCCTCACAGGGCCGGAAGGAGGTGAGCATACGCTCTCCTTGTCCGTCCCGTCCTCCTGCGACGGATCGGCTGAGACGGAGGGTCGTCTTTTCTCAGCCTCTCCGCCGCCTCCTTCTGCGAAATGACGTTTTCGCAGAAGGACACCACCGCCTGCCACGGGGACTCTCCCCGTAGCATTGCCCCTATTAGGGCCCCTATTGTTGATCGTACTGTAGGTTCTAAAAATAGTTATCGCGGTTGTTAAGATTTCTCATATTCACTTTTAGATAAAAATGTATTATAATACAAGTTATGATTTTTATTCCATTGGTCGCGGGGTGGTAAAGTGGTGCGGGGTGCTACCTAGCACCCCGAACCACTTTAACCTTTGGCCTTTGCTCATGCTAAGTACCTGCCTACATTGATTTAACCACACGTATACCTCAGTATCCGCCTCTTTTGATGTAGGTCTAATGCAGTACCCAAATAATTTATTTTATTCCACAAAACAGGCCTACCTTTGTAAATAAAATCACCCCCTTTATTGTGTTGAGATTCGGTGTAATGAACCTTTGGTCAATCAAGGCAACCTTCAAGGGCATTCTTCACAGAACAGATTTTCTCTGTTCTGTGGTTCCACTTCACTCGACAATTGTTTCATGTCGAATAACCAGCTTTCTTTTACGTATTCCATTACCTCTGAGCTTAGGTTTATGTTGAAGAGCTATGAAACGGTAAGTAACGGTACGGTATCTACTTATTATTTGGTTTTGATTTGTGGAACTTTAGAATAGGAAAAACATTTATTCAAGTCTACCACAACACACGTAGATTACATGGAAAGTCAGAGAACACTCTTATGCTAAGATATAACAATCCTACTAATATTATAAACGCGAAAGTTTGTAAGTATGGATGGATGGATGTTTGTTACTCTTTCACGTATAAACTAGTGACTGGATTTTAATCAAACTTTACAATAATATAACTTATACATCAGAATAACACAAAGCTATAATGTATGCGGATATTGTGTGAATTGTCCCAAATATGACGATAAGTGTCAAGTTAGTAGAAAACAATCTAACATGCGAGCTATTCCAGCGTGCGCTGCGAAAACTTTTTGTACGCCACGCTAATATAACCTACTCGAAATAATAATCCTGCGCAGAGGAAGTCGCAGGCTCTAGGTAGTAATTAATGAAATGAAAAAATATCATACAGCCGTGGGAAAGTGACTTCGTGTTAGTAGGTAATCACTTGACTAGTATCTAAGTTAACAGGATTTACATTGAAATAAGCAATTCGTAAAACATTTCAATTACAGTTTAAATTATAATGTAGTCTATATAAGTCCCATTGTAGAGCACAGGCCTTCTCTCTAGACTTGGGCAAAGTGTGTCCTTAGAGGGAGTTGTTATATCTCATATCTTTGCTGACCGAGACACACTATATCTCTATCATATCTCGCTCACCACTTGTGTCCTAGCTCATACGACGTCCAATCAACTAAGTGCGTGTGGAAACAAGAGACACAAGTGGTGAGTCAGTCCAGTCTACCTATTCCCTAATTTATCCAGATCACACGTTTCTTTTGGTGAATTTTCTCTCATCGCTCGTCGGTAACGATGAGAAATGCGGCCGAATGTAACCGATGTCAGACAATGTTGATCTCGCTCTCGCGCATTGTGTGTGAGCTGGATAAAGTAGCAGGAGATGACTACCGTACCGAGTTGAGAGTATGTGTGAGGGAGCCAAATATAGTTGACATCTCTGGGATATGAATGGGACACACTTGACGGTGAGGGAGTTGTGTGTCCACTCATATCTGGCTCTTGAGTTACCCAAGGCTACTTCTCTCAGAGACGGGAGCGCCTTAATCATCATGCAAACCCACAATTTTGTAATGTGTTGCGTTCGCGGATTGTCTGGTAGAATTTATCTCTATCTTTAAGTCCACCATTTGTACATTTCTTTACGGGGTATAAAAAAATAATCACACTTATATTATAAAGGCAAAAGTTTGTGAGTGTGTTTGTGTATATTTGTTACTGCTTCACGTCTAAACGGCTGGAGGGATTTAAATAAAATTTGGTATGGAGTTAGTTGACACCTTGGACTGACACATGGACTGCGTTTTACTGCAGGAAAATATCTTATTTCTAAGGGAAAATTTATGAACCCCGGGGCACTGTACACGTATTACACAGAACTTGTTAGCCCTATACTAAGTACCACTAAATGACTTGTGTTATAGGTGCTAACTCGACAATAGATTTAATACAATAAATACATAGATAGCATGCAAGACCCGAGACAAACTAGAAAAATTCGTTTCCTAGTTTGACCCGGCCGGGGATCGAACCCGAGACCTTCGGTTTTACGGCAGCGTGCCAAACCGCTGCGCCACCAAAACAATAATATGTGTAACACAAGTAATTGAATTATATTATTTGTTAATGCACTTACCCGTGCTAAGGACAATTTAAAAACATATTTAGAGGCTAAAAATTCCACCCATGCCGGGATTCGAACCCGCGACCTCTGGCTATCCGTGCCAGCGCTCTTTCCAACTGAGCTAATGGGCGACATACCGGCATCAGTGAAATTTCGAACCTCTTTACAATATTCTCTGTATTGTAAAGAATACCTATATAATATAGTCACTATGACAACGATATCATGTGGGTACAGTGATATCGTTCCGATGTTAAAACCTAACTGCAAAGTAGGTAGTCGGGGCTGTAAGTAATGCAATTTGCTTAAGTCAGATGTCGCTGCCTGTACGTAATACAGATAATATTGTAAAGAGGTTCGAAATTTCACTGATGCCGTGAGTCGCCCATTGGCTCAATTGGTAGAGCGCTGGTACGGATAGCCAGAGGTTGCGGGTTCGAATCCCGACATGGGTGAAATTTTTAGCCTCTAAATAGGTTTTTAAGTCACTTCATATTTTAAAAAACAACGATTCAATTAAAACAGTCCTCAGATAATTATATTCTTTTCAATGCACTAACCCGTGCTAAGGACAATTTTTTAAACCTATTTAGAGGCTAAAAGTTAAACCCATGCCGGGATTCGAACCCGCGACCTCTGGCTATCCATGCCAGCGCTCTTCCAACTGAGCTAATGGGCGACTCACCGGCATCAGTGAAAATTCGAACCTCTTTACAATACTCTCTCTATTAAGCACAGGCAGCGACATCTGGCTGAAGTAATTTGCCGTATAAGTAATTCGGTGAGTCGCCCATTAGCTCACTTGGAAGAGCGCTGGCACGGATAGCCAGAGGTCGTGGGTTCGAATCCCGGCATGGGTGAAATTTTTAGCCTCCTAAATTTTTAGTTTCCTGCATAAAGGGTTACTTTCACAACCTACTTGCATGGCACAAAACAAAATATTTTGTTAAGCCACACAAATGGCTCTTTTGAATGGCACTCATTGAGAATCCATTAAAATTTTATCTCACCTCCATTCCGGAAAGGGCGGCTAGAAAGCCGTAAATAAAACATAAAAACTCGATACCCAAACAAGTAGCT